>CM021109.1:38918152-38960125 GCA_007115665.2 Sequoiadendron giganteum | reverse complement strand
CTCATTCACTCCTTTTATCTATCTCCCCTCTACCCTTTACCATTAACTCTTATCCCTCTACCCTATATCGCTTTTCCACTCCCTCCCTCTCTCTCTCTCTCTCACTAACTCCCTATTTCTCTCCCTCCTTTACCCTTAAATCTAAACCCTAAACCCTTAGCCCTTAAACCCTTAAACACTCTACCCTCTACCCTTGCTCACCCTCTACTTCTCTCTTTCTCCACACACTCACTAGCCCCTCCTGTCTCTCTCCCCTCTACCCTAAACCCTAAACCCTTAACCCTTGACCCTAAACCATTAAAACCTCTACCCTCCTACCTTAACCCTCCCTCCTCTCTCTCTCCCTCCCTCCCTCTCTCTCTCTCTTTCAAGTCTCTCCATCCTACCCTCTCTCCCTCTCTTAGGTCTCTCTCTCACTCACTCAATCCATCTATCTTTGTCCCTCCCTCCTCTTCTCTCCTTATCTCTATCTCACTTCTCCCTCCATCTCTCCCTCCATACATCCCACCTTCTCCTCCCTAGTTTCTCTTTCTCAGTCACTCCCTCTATCTCTCCCCCCTCTACCCTTAACCCTAAAACCAAAACCCTTAAACCTTAAAACCTCTACCCTCTCTCTCTCAACCATCTCCCTCTCTCAAGTCTCTCTCTCTCACTCATTCACTCCTATGTCTCTTCCATCTACCCTTAGCCCTATACCCTTAAACCATCTATGCTCTACCCTCTATCTCTCTCCCACTCCCTCTATCCCTCTCTCTCTCAAGACTCTCCCTCCTACCCCCTATCCCTCTCTCAGGTCTCTCTCTCACTCACTCCATCTCTCTCTCTCCCATCTACCCTTAAACCTTCTACCCTCCCTCCCTCTACCTCTCTCCCACTCTTAAGGCTCTGTTAAACCTGGGCGGGTGCACCTATATGAGTGACACAGATTTTGAATTATGTTTCCTACTTGACCTAACTATCCACAAATGGCAATTTGATAGTGGAAAGATATCATCCTAATTTGGTATAAATTGTATATATAATATCAAGGCATGTATTAATATGTTCAATTAAGAGATGTCAAATGAAAAGAATAAAACTAATGTAATGAAAATAAGCGAGACTAGTGCCTTATTAGGTAAAACAGAGTCAAATGAAAGCCTTTAATGAATGGTTTCTATCTAGTAGGTTCTCTAATTATTTGAGATATAATTATGAGTTTACAACTAGTATAAACATGCAAGAATGTACTTGATAAACCCTATTTGAGGTAGAATATCAAATCTAATTATCTGATTCTTCTTACTGATCCAAATGACATTCCCAGATTACTGTAATTGATTGAAGGGAGTTTTAATTCTTCTTTAAAGAATCCAATGAACCAAATCACACAGAAACAACAAATGTGTACTGATAAATTGAATATATACTTGATACTTCAATTTAAACAATCAAGAAACATCAGATTGAAGACAATCAGATAATCACAAGAATTCAACAAACAATTGATGCTAGGATGAAATCACCAAATTAACTATTTTCATTATCTTCCTTGAAATTCATACATGCAACATAGCCTCCTCAAATGTCATCATTCTGAAAATATAGTACTTATAGCAGTCTATCCTATCCTTATTTTTTTTTTTTAAATTTTACAATAGATTTTCAAATCGTTTATACATTATAATCGAAGAGTCATGCCCCTTCATTTTCTAGTTATGACTGTTTGTATTTTGTGGAAAAAATATTTGATTATATTGCCTTTATCGGCAAATCAAATATTTAGACTATATTTCAACTTTTAGTTTTTCACTTTATTACTTATACCGCCCTTAACATTTCTTTTCCCGAGGCTTCCCTTATGTTTACCGCTTTACCATGGGCTTTGACTTTTCTACCCGCGATATGGCAGTACCCGGCCCCACGCTGACAGTTGCATCTCCATCGTTGCTTACCATGCTACCGCGGTCTTTGCATTTGCTATCAGCGGTACCATAGTAATAGTCAGCCACTTCTCCCAATAGTTTACCATATGCACCGTGGTCTTCATTTTCATGGTTATAGTACTGTGGTGTGACAGCTAGCAATTTCCTCCTGTTTACTGCGGTCACCGTGGTCTTTAAGATTACCCTCTGTGGCGGTCTTTAAGATTACCCTCTGTGGTACCACAATAAGATGTCCTGACTACTGCATCATTGAACACTTACCGTCCACCACACTATTGCGGTCTGTGGTTTGACCACCAGTGGTACCGCGGTGGAACCTTGACTGCCTTCTTTAATTGCTCGCCACTGCCTTCGTTGGTTGCTAATGGTTTACTGCACTACCGCGGTAGCATGGTAAACACTTCATGTTCGTTTCAAACTGCTACTGCTATACCACAAGCCCCTTAGTGGGAGATCGGGGTAAAGCGGTAAAGACTTATAGAGTGAAAATGAAAGGGGCAGTAAGGGTTACAAGTTATTTTTTGGCCCTTTTGAATGGTAGTAAAGCTAATTTTTTTATGAGAAGGTAATGAAATATAAGAAAATAAATGGGCGCAAAGTGTAGAAGGTGGTTAATGACTTTTATGGGAAAGATAGTGAAAATTTAAGGCATGAATAAATAAAATATCTTTAAGGTTTTGATGGATTTTCATGGAAAATAATAGGAAAATCCTAGGAATTCTTGTGGAAAATTTTAGTTCTAACACCCTTAACCCTTAACCCTAAACCCTTAACCCTTAAACCCTAAACCCTCTACCCTATACCCTTAACCCTCCCTCCCTCTATCTCTCTCTCTAATTCAAAAAATTCATTAAAAACCCCTAAGGTTTTCCCATTTAAATTTAATATTTTTCATCAAAATATTAAATTTTTATTCTTTTATACCCTATACTTTCCTTTACTATCTAGATGGAATTAAATGGAGGGAATATGTGATGGCGGATAATGAATTTTATGGGAAAGATAGTGAAAATATAAGGCATGAACAAATAAAATACCTTAGAGTTTTGATGGAAATTTATGGAAAATGATGAGTGATTTTGCAAACCACTGCAAGAATCTAGAGTATCTTTGGTAGAGAAAACCATGCAAAGCCATGAAAAATAAAGGCGATGACAGATGGAGGGAATGAACAGATGAATAATATGAAAATGGAGCAAATGGAGAATTGGAAAACCCTAAACTATTGTGCATGGAAGATAATTTTTTAAAGAGGCATTGCTAAGAATTGTCCATGCAATGGGAATCCTTAATCCTCTGTACCTGCCTTGGTTTAAAAAATTAAACCATTAGGGATGGCCCCAGGCCACCTCAAAAAGGAAAACCTACACTTTCCTCTGTCATAAACTTTGTTCTAAATAGAGCTCATCATATTTCTTTGGAAACTATCCATTCCACCTACCCTGTAATATGCACTATCATTGAAAACCTTCAGGAAATCATTGTATTCAATCTGATTCATATTCATCTCATCAGTCTGCATTTCATTATTCTTACTATCATATGTGTAGACATGGAAAATGTACAAGTTTGTTTCGACACACCTGATCCTGATTACTAACAACATTTCCTCCCGAAACATATTCTCAGCATTTCATCACATTCTATCTCTTAATTTAATAAATCATTATTTATTGAACTAAGTCTTCTTCTTTCGGTGATTAAATTAATTAATTTAATTTAATTAACCTTAAATCCTTGTTTAATTAAATAAATCATTTTATTTGATTAAATTCTCTAAAAGTCTTCTTATTAAATTAAATAAATTAAAACCTTATTTGATTTAATCTAACATGTTCCTTCTTGATTAAATAAATCAAATTATTTATTTAATGAATCATGTCCTCTCAATTATTGACTTAAATCAATTCATAAATCTAAGTCTAAATTGTCACATCATCTAATTCTTCATTAAATTAATCAAAACCATGATTAACTTAATCCCTTTCATTAAAATTCTCCAGAGAATGCAAGTTACACAATAAATCAATTACTTTGTTTTAATAATTCATCTATTTTCACTCACAAAGCATCAAAAGGGAATATTCTCTCATTTGAATTCAAAAGGGCCAAGTGGACTTGGTCCTTCCAACAAGGCATTTAAGACATCTTACATGTCCTTGGCCTTGAGCCAAGTGACATTAACTCCATTTATTTTCCCTCTTCAACAAGTCAACTCACACTTCAAATTCAAATTTATGCATTTATCATGCACATTGACCAAAATGTGCTCATTCCTCATCCAATCGCATGTGGACAAGTGGCACAATGCCATTGGATTATCTTTTGTCCCACAATGCTTAATCTTGCTCGCTTCTTCCAAATAGAAGTATATAAAGTGGAGACTTCTCTCTTCATTTCTCATCCACAATCTTCATGCAAAGTTACTCTCTTCAATTAAGATCTAATTTTGCTCATTTCATCCAAACACTCACATCATTTTCATATTTGCATCAAGGTTATGCTCAAATCTCTTTGGATATTTGACCATTTCTAGATTAACTCACATTGCAACTTAGGAATTGGGAAAGGGCCAATTGAAAATTTTCATTGGGAACAATTCCCCCATGGGATCATCAATCTATTGGCTAAATTAGGATTTTCTTTTAATGATTATTTGAATTTTTGTTCTTCATTTCCTAATAGTAGTTTAAATAGGTGGATTTCATGGGGAATCTCTCATTCTTGTGTACATGCATTTGATCTAACATCTAACCATGTTTGTTGCTCTTGTGCATTTGCAGGTTTAGGGGTTCACATTTTGGCTCTAGAAGGAGGGTTGTTCAAACTTTTAAATCATGTTTTTTCAAAAAATTCTGCGGTTTCTAACATTTTCTGCATAGGAATGGAAAACTCAACCGCGCGACGCTATATCACACCACGGCACTATATTTCACCGCTTTTAGAGACACAGTGCCATATCCACCCATGTTCAAATTCTCCAAACATCTTCGTAGGTTCCCACTTGTCGTTTTAAAAAAAACTTCTTAAGTCCACCGTGCGGGTCCATACTCCACCACTTTCATCATCGCAGCACTATATCGCACCGCACTTTCTCCAAACTCCGCCGCTCTATCCTTCCAGCCTAAAAAATTTAAATTTTCAAACTGAGCCGCACCCAAATTGCACCACGTACCTCTGTTGCACCGCTTTTGCGCTCTCTTTCTCTGCAAAGCACCTCCCAATGTCAACCATGCGGCACTATATAGCATCGCTTTTGGCCAAACTCCGTCGCTTCTGTAAACTCCACCGCGGGAAAATAGTGAAGTTTTAAAGTGACATGTGCTTTTTTAATTTAGGATTCTAATCTAGTTTTCTGTCTTTATTGCTCTTTGTTTTTTTGTCATTTTGCAGGTTGGAGCAAAGGAAGAAGTTTATCATGATATCATATTCACTAAACCCAAAGTGTTCTTAAACACTAAAGTGTTCTTTAACACTCTTCAAAAAAATTGTTAAATATCTTGGACCTTAGGAAAACTAAAATTCATTTTGGGTTAAAAAGAACAAGCAACTTTATTTATTTTTTATGACACCATGCCTTTTTTTATGTTGCACAAAGTGTTTTTTAACACTCTTTAAAGGATTTGATAAGTTCATTGATCTTAGGACACTAATTTTCCATTGGGTTCTAAAATTAACAATCAAATTTCCTTTTAAAAGTTGCCAAGGGGCTAAAAAGAACCTTAGAAAAATATATTAGATTTTGTTTAAAGGTTAACAAATTGAACAAGGCAATCTCACATTTCATTTGGTGCTTAAAAATAATTCATCATTGCTTTGAGGTCTAAAATGAACAAGTGTTTTCCATGTTTTGCATTCCTTTTCACCAGTTAATATCATTTAAAATGTGTATGTGCTTCTCTCGTGCTTCACAATGATCTTGAGAATCAAAAGCATTTTGGTGATATTAGTTTCTTAAAAAGATTGCGTCCACATTTTAATTTGGGTGCTTAATAATTGAACAAAACATGCGAGTGTGAGCACGACATATTGCGGAGGTTTTCCCCTTTATTTTTCAAGAAAGGTTGTGTAAACGACAAGATATGTTAGCTTGCTTTTGTTTATCTTAGAGGGCCTACCTTGTGGGAAAAAGTAATCACCCAAGGGAATGACCCAACTGGGAACACGCTAAAGCCAAGTGACTTCCAATAGGTATATAAGTGTGTATTCTTGAGGAAAGTTCAAGAATTACGAGGATTATTCCGACGAGATGGACAACAATGGACTCTCACCAATGTTGGATAATCCCCCATGAATGGAATGTCGGTATTAGAACCCTTTGTTTAGAAAAAGGCCAAAACCTTGTCTATCTTGTTGGTGCAAAAGGTCATGTCCTTTGAAACCACCCCACGTTATACATGCGGTCTTGTTGTAGAAATGGAAAGTATGCCATGGGAGATTCATGGGTACTAATGCTTGGCTGACTCGAGAAGTGTGTGCCATGGAGGGGAGCTAGTGTGGTCAAGCATTTAGCCATTCACACAAGATATGCGTAGCTGGATTTATCCAAGTGGGAACCCAACAAGATATTGCCTCATCATCCTAGAATTGTAAAAGTGCTTGAAAGAAAAGAACACATTGCTTGGTTGTCAAAAACACTTGAAACATACATTCAAAAGACCTTCAAATTTCAAACCCCTTTAAGGAGACAAATACCTTTGATGAATTTAAAGCACTCTTGCTTTCCCTAGGGATTCTATCCCTAGAGGTTTCTAAGTGTTTGAATTCTATCGTCATTTGTTTTCAAGAAGGTTAAACATAGGTAACTTTTTCCCTATTTTCCTCGATTTCCACATAATGGACCTTGTGGGATGAGAAAGAAAGTGGGACACTAGATATATAGTTTGAAACGTAAGCAAGCAAGTGTCTTTGATAAAAAGAAATTCATTAAACCAATATAAAGAGACAATTTGAACTTCATGTGTGTTGTTTCCAATGATTTCCCGCAAGATTAAAATCCCAAAGCCAAAGTTCAAAAAGCTTAGTCTGAAAGCTCATGAGGAGCGTCTTGAGAGACTTTTCGAATTTAGAGAAAGACTTGTATACAAATTTTATAGAAAAGCTTCAAGGAACAATCCGACTTTGTATGCATTTTACTACCAATAGAATCCTGAACTTTTTGAAAGGTTTTCTTTTCTCCCATAGGAAGTTTAGTGTGTTCTTCAACACTGAGATCTTGTAAGAAAGAGTTGTGTCTAGGTTCAAGTCTAAGATCAAAGCGTCATCCCCATCCATCTTTTCATCGAAATCAAATCTCATCCCATCATCAAACCTTTTGAGAACTCTAGAAAAATCACTCGTGCTAAATTTAGAGGGCTAAACCAACATCACCCTATCTTGGCTTAATGCACCTAGCCAAGATAGTCAAAGTCTTGGATGAATTTACCTTTAGGATAACACAACTTCTTAAAGGTTTACTAGTTCATAAATCACATTGGCTTAACACACTTAGCTAATTCATCCACTTGTGCAAGTTCCCCTAGGATAATGCAACTTCCTAGGGAATACAACTTCACTACAATCCTGTTTGACGTAATGCATGTAGTCAAAACATCACAATCAATCTAAGCCCTTACAAGTTTAGCACAACCCTTCAAATATTCTCCAAAATTTTCATTCATTCACTTCATCTGTTTATCCCATTATCATTACCGCCCTCTTTGATCTTCGAATTTCCTAGTTTTTTCTCTTTTGAACCTGAAAGGTTAGGATCAAATGATCCCTATTTTTATGGTTCAAACTAGCTCTTATTACAAGAAGAACATGGAGAATATCAATGACATATCAACTTCTATGGACATGAGTCGGTTAACCTCTGAAATAAACCTTGCGGGATCAAGCAATCCCCCAACTAACTCTCCTTTATCATCACAAAATCCTCAAGAGGAGAGCCATGAGGAGGACATCACAAACGCAGACATGGGGATGACATAATCTGAAATGATAAAAATGGTTCAAAACCCTGAGAACCATAAAATTGTTAGTTCCATGTTCAAGTACTTAAACACATTAACGGAAGGAGGGGTCCCATTCCCTTTCGAACTTGATGCAAGCACTAGTATGGACATGCCTCTTACAAATGCATCCCCAATGTCAAACATCAATCAAGAAATACCCCACATTATGACAACCATCACTCCAACCTCACCAATTGGAAACAAAGGAAGTGCTATGTTTCGAGAGTTACAGTAGCATCGCCTAGTGACCAATAAAGAGGTAGTTGTCACAACCACGCCGGATAATATTGTGTCAAAAAATCCATTGCACCCATATGTCCCACTCACATTTCATAATCCCGCTGGTTCATCTTCATTTCATGCTTCACCCACCTATCAATTAAACATACCCACTTCTCTACCACAAGGAGAAGGTGATTTATTTAGAGCAACTAAAGTCGCTAATCCTTTTTCTTTCCAGGATAGCCTACCACCACTAACCCCATTTCCATTCATGACCACATCACCACTTGGAGTAGGGTTTCCCCCCCTAAATACTGATAGCTTCTCAAAATAGGGCAATGTGTACATCACCTCAAATTCCATCTTTTTGCCCGCAACGTCACAGAAAAAAGTGGCGACCATCCAAGCCACTACGATGAACACATCTGTTGGCGCTCAAAGATCCGAAAGCATGCCTTCTCAAGGACCAAACATCTCCACCGCCACCATAACCCCCTTCATTGGTCACAAGGGTTAGCATCATTCCCATTCCACCACCAATCCCACAAAAAGCCAACACAGCAAATTCATTCATCACCCTAATCCAAACTCTTCAAACGACCAACCAACAAAGAGTACTCAAGCAACAACAACAAGCTCAAGCACAAGCCCAAGCTCAAGCACAAGCTCAAGCACAAGCCCAAGCATGAGCTCAAGCCCAAGCACAAGCCCAAGCACAAGCTGAAGCACAAGCTCAAGCACAAGCCCAAGCGCAGGCTCAAGCCTAGCAACAAGAACAAGCCCAATACCAAGCGCAATTGCAAGTGATCCATCTGCAAGCATACCAACAAGCCCTGCAAGAATTTCAAGCACAACAACAAGCTAAATGAAAAGCTTTGTTGGAACAACATCAACTTGACCAACAACAAGCTTTGTTGGTGCAACAATAGCTAGACCAACAATAAGCTTTACTAGCACAACAAATTGATCGATAGCAGACTTCACGGGAACAACATTAGATGGACCAACAATAAGCATTGTTGGAACAATAGCAGCAAGATCAACAAAAAGTATTGTTGATGCAAATGAAGGCATACCATTAGGCTTTGAATGCACAACCAAACTTGTAGTAAATGCCCACCAGTACTCTTCCCACCCATCAAACACCTCAAACACCTAAAAACTCATTCATCCCACCTCCCGATCCAAGCAAGGATGTCGTAACACAAATCAAACTACTCTCGCAGCAAGTGTTGGACTTACAAGTATGAAAAACCACAAGGACACCAAGAAATTTGTGCCCTTATCCATTCGATAGAAGTCTCACCATGGTACCATTCCCAAAGGGATTTGAGATCCCCAAATTTGACAAATACAATGGAATGGGTAACCCTAAAAATGACATCAGAGAATTTCAGGTGCATTGCATGGAGGTCACATATGATGACACGTATCTAATGTGACTCTTCCCTTGTAGTCTGACTGGTCCAACCATGGAATGGTTTTCTCGCCTACCCATATTCATTAAAACATTCAAGGAAATCATGGAAGCTTTCCTTAAAAATTATGCTTTTAATATGGGTGCATACATTAGTTTGGAAGAACTATCATCACTCAAGCAAAGGAAAGGAGAGCTATTCGCATCCTTCTTGCAAAGATGGTGATCCAAGGCCAATCAGAGCAAGTGGACCATGTCGGAAGAACAACAATTTTGCACCATCATAGCCAATCTAGATGAAAACATGGTGTTTTACTTAAAAATGCAGTGCATCACATCTTATGATCAACTGATCCCAAAGGCGCTCAACATCAAAAGAGCCCTTACTACGCGAGGAGGCACATCAACATTCACTCCACCCCAGGATAATCACCTGTCTAACAACTACAATGATAAACCTTGAACATGGTCAAGGAATAAAAATATCATGAACGATGGTGTGGTCGATGCTAAAGTGGCCATCAATGCCCCTAAGCAGACCATCCCAAATCATCAATCGCAAAATCATAATCGTAACAATGTGCAAGCTAATGCCGTAGTAGCACAGTAACAACCAATGCCCACAAATCAAATCAACAACTTGGGTAATCAAGGAGGACCACCTCCTCGAGGCAATTATCCCCCTAAGAGAAAGTTCACAGCTCTTGGTGAATCGATTGAGTCCATAATGAAAAAGCTGGTCAAGGAGAATCTAATCAAAATCTCTAACTCAAATCAATACGCGGAACCCATGACCAAACCGTCATGGTATAACAAAAATATCTTTTGTAATTTTCACAAATTCAAAGGACATACTACCACCAATTGCATGAGGCTGAAAAACATCATCCAAGACCTCATTGAGGATAAAATCATCAATATCAAACAACCAGCTAGAAACCAAGACCTAAAGATATACACAAATCTGATGTCAAACCACAACCAAGGGAACAATAAGGGCAAGCAAAAGTATGCTAGTGGTAACCTAGTATATGAGGAGATAGTCGGATGCGTCGATGAGATGGTCACCATCATAAATGTCAAAGGAGCCAACAACGACTGTGGAGTCACCACACGTGGCGAAAAGGTTACCATTTCCTGGGCACCAGCTAAGACCCCCATTAATAATACAAAGGCCATCCCCTATGAATACAATTTCATTGACCAGCTAAAAAGAACACCTGCCCAAATCTCCATCATGGAACTATTGAAAATCTTTGCCTCCCACTGAAAGATCTTTGATGAAGCATTAGTTGCATCCACTGTCTCTGCCACCTTTGACACAGAGCAATTCTAGGCTATGGTGGGTAACATCATTACCCCAAACCTCATTACATTCTCTGACCAAGACTTCCCCCTGCAGCCATGTCATAACCGCGCACTCCACCTTCAAGTTCTCATCCATAAAAAGAAAGTTGAACGAGTCTTGGTGGATGGAGGTGCAGGCCTTAACATCTGTTCCCTAAAGCTTATAAAGAAATTGGGATTCACTGAGGATTCCATTAATAAAAACAAAAGTATCATGATAAGGGCGTATTATGATTAGGAAAGAGTATCTCAGGGTACTATCGAAATCCCCATTCAAGTGGGGCCCGCAACCATGGAAACCACCTGTCAGGTCCTCGACCTCGATCTACTGTACAACATCCTCTTGGGACACCTATGGATCCATGGAATGAAGGCAGTGGCCTTGACCTATCACTAGTGCATTAAGTTCTCACATCAGAATGAGGAGGTCACTATATATGGGGATCCTAAACCTTTTTCCTACTACAAATACTTGGAAGCCAAGTTTTATAAGATTCCCCAAGTACCAAAAAAAGATGAAGGACCATCTACTTCATACATAGACCCAGCCAGCCTCACTTCCACTTCTGCAACATAGACACCCGTCATCCCTGGCATATCCGAAATCAAAAACATGATCCAGGGCAATGGATGCGGCAACTATAAAATGAAGATAAATGCATTTTTTATAGGAGAGTTACCACAATCTCCTAGGTCGCATGGACAACCTCACCCGATTGAAACACCTATCCACACTGTTAGGGCATAACCTTCTAGATTCCACCATTGGGGGGATCTCAGTAGAGAAAATGTGGATGAGGAGGACATCTCAAATACATTATACCAAGATGAAAGGGCCACCCCCACCCTACCCATGGAGGAAACTAACAGAGGGTTAAAAATGATGTTTGGTATGGGTTATAACAGGAATGAAAGCCTTGGAAGGAACAGTGATGGATGGCTAGAGCCCATCATTGTAGAAAGAAGAATGCAGAACCTTGGCCTTGGGTATACTCCTCTGAGTATAACTATACATGGTAGGGGTACTCCCAGAAGGGTAGTTAGGTCCTCGCCTCAAGTAACAACAACCACTCCTAAACCACCTATTTGCTTAGGTATCCCACTCAATAATTACACCTTTGACATCACTGATGTTGGTCCCAGTAGTGATGATAATGATACCATAGTAGGTCTCCCTAGGCTCTTTGAAGATTCCACCTTGTTAATGATTAGTGCCTCCATAGCTGTGTCAAACCAACCAACCCACTGAATCACTTTAGTACACCCGCAACTCATCGATCATGATCAACGAGGGCCACCAATTCTAGACTCATTTGAAAATGATGAGGCACTCTCAGAATTCATGGGACTAAGGGATAAAATTCCATGTGGAGACCATAAGGCAAGCTTCAACATCATGTTAGACACATAAGCATATTATGGGGAGATGATTGAGTCCTTCAGTCACAAAAGAAAAATAGCGAGAATAAGCTCGGGGTTATTGAGTGAAAACCACACTGTGGCACCCTCTAACCCCAAAAAAGTAAAAATAAAGGACGCATCCAATGGTGAAAACCTCTCTGAGGCACCGAAGGATAAAGGATTCAATCTCCCCCCTACTTCTCTACATCAGGAGAAATCAATAGTACTGGCAGAACAGTGCAACCCTGTCAACTTGGGAACAAAAACAGAGCCGCAAATCACCTTCTACGCTGAGTCACTCTTAACAGAGGAAAAAGAACTATTAGCAGCATTCCTGAAAGAAAGAAAGGTAAACTTTGCATGGACCTATGCTGACATGCCAGGTCTAGATCCTAAAGTTGCGGTTCATCATTTGGTTGTTTACCCTAGGGCAAAACCAATCAGACAAAAGTTAAGAAAGATGTACCCACAGATAGCTCTACTCGTGAAGATAGAATTACAGAAACTCTTAGACGTTGGCTTCATATGACCAATTGATTATCCAAAGTGGGTATCTAATCTCGTGTCAGTATCAAAACTAAATGGGGGCATCCGCATCTGCATGGACTTTAGAGATCTAAACAAAGCATGTCCTAAGGATGATTTTCCACTACCCAACATTGACATGGTAGTGGACATGACAGTCGGGCATGAGATGTTGTCTCTAATGGATGGCTTCTCAGGATATAATCAGATAATGATAGCAAAGGAAGACCAGCATAAGATAGCATTCACATGTCCTTGGGGCACCTACTGCTGGAATGTGATGCCATAGGGCTAAAAAATGTAGGAGCTACATACCAAAGAGCCATGACATTGATCTTCCATGACATGATCCACATAAATGTCAAAGATTATGTGGATGACATATTGGCCAAATCAAAGAAGAGACGGGATCACATAGCAAATCTAAGTGCAATCTTTGACAGGCTAGAACAGTACAAGGTCAGACTCAACCCAAAGAAGTGTGTCTTTGGGATACAATCAAGAAAGCTGCTGGGGTACATAGTTTCAATGAGAGGGATAGAGGTGGACCTTGCAAAGGTAAAAGAAATCCTTGATATGGAAGCACCAAGAACATTAAAGCAACTCAGAGGATTACAAGGTAGACTCCAGTCCATCTGGAGATTCATAGCACAACTAGCAGATAAACAGATCACCTATTCACATCTGCTCCACAAGGTAGTCGTGTTTAGGTGGGACAACAAGTGCGAACAAGCATTCAAAAAGATCAAGGAATACCTACTTACACCACCTGTGTGAATTCCACCGATCGTAGGGAAATCATTGATTCTATACATCTCAGCAACAATGGCTGCCCTTGGTGCCCTTTTAGCCCAACATGATGAAAAAGGAACCGAGCGGGCAATTTACTATATTAGCATAACAATGGTAGGGCACGAGCTCAATTACACATCAATAGAAAAAGATTTCCTAGCAGTGGTGTTTGCAGCCCATAAATTTAGACACTACATGCTAGCTCATCAAATCAAGCTAATTGCCAAGATAGACCCACTCAAATATCTATTGTCAAAAGCAATGCTTACAGGTAGAATGGCTAAATGGGTAATGATATTATCTGAGCATGACATTGAATATGTCAAGAGAAAGGAAATCAAAGGAAAAGTTATTGCAAACCAGCTAGCAAAGGCTCCTCTCTACACAAACAACCCGCTTGTATCAGAATTTCCAGATGAGTCCCTTTTCAATCTCGACGCAGCCGACCACTGGAAACTATACTTTGACGATTCCCACATGCAACATGGATTGGGAGCCGGTGTATTCTTCATCACCCCACAAGGGGATTGCATACCAAGGTCTTATAAGTTGGAATTCCTCTGTACGAACAACATTACAGAATATGAGGCTTTAACCATAGGTCTCAAAATTGTGGTATAGTGGCGAATTATGGCATTAAAGGTCTATGGAGACACGCAGCTTATCATTAACCAAGTCAATGGTGAATATCAAACTAAAGATGATAAGCTCACACCATACAAAAAGGTAGTAGAAAGCCTCAAGGAATCATTCATCGACATCACCTTTGAGTAAATACCAAGGGCAAACAATAGAGCAACTGATGCAATGGCAATGATTGGATCCTTGCTAGATATCCCTCGCAATGTCTCGAAACACAAATTTCTTGTAGAGCAGCTTCTCATACCAACTTTTGAGGTACTAGAGTCAGAATACGCGTGTGGACTCATTGGTCTCGGTGATCTTTGGTACCATGACATCTACACCTACCTAAGGTTAGGAATCCTCCCAACTAACATCACCCTGAACCTAAAGAAAACCTTTGTCAAAAGGACCTTAAGATTCATCATCCTAGGAGAGACCCTCTTCTGTAGAAGCATTGATGGAACCCTGTTACATTGCTTAAAGCCTGAGGAAGCCTTGATTGCTCTAACTGAGGTACACAATGGCATGTGTGGTTCACAATCAAGTGGTATGACTTTGGCTAAGAAGTTGCTGAGAACCGGGTACTATTGGCCGACAATGGAAAGAGAGGCACATGAATTTGTCAGAAAGTGTCTACAGTGCCAAAAGCATGGAGACCTCATTCATGCACTAGCTCAAGAACTGCATCCCATTATTACACCTTGGCCCTTTTCACAGTGGGGGCTCGATCTCATTGGTAAAATCTCAACCACATCATCCAATGGCCATAAGTTCATTATCACTGCCACTGAATATTTCACAAAGTGGGTTGAAGCAATTCCCATGACCGACATCATGGGTAAACAAATATCCAAGTTCATCCTAAACTACCTCATTTGCCGATATGGTGTTCCTCAATCCATTATCTTTGATAATGGGACACCCTTCAAAAATCAGGATGTCCATGAATTGTGTGAAAAGTTCAAAATCCTACACCGCTTTTCCACCCCATACTATCCACAAGGCAATGGCCAAGCAGAAGCTACCAATAAAACCATTCTAAAAATTCTCAAGAAAACAGTCAATGATTCTGGTCGTGATTGACATCTGCAACTAAATCCCACCTTATGGGCCTATCGCACTAGCATCGGCATGCCAATAGGCACCACCCCATTCTCCCTGGTCTATGGATCAGAAGCCATCCTCCCTATAGAGATCGAGCTTCCGTCACTGAGGATATCTTTGCAAAACCTCATCACAGATGAGGAATATAGGGTTACAAGATTGAATGAGCTGGAATTACTAGATGAATGACGAATGGACACCCTAAATCATCTACAGGCCTACCAAAATCGCCTGAAACAGAGCTACAACAAGAAAATCAGGTAATGCAGCTTCCAATTTGGTGACCTTGTGCTAAAAGAGAACCAAAAAAATGTACCAAAATCGGATACAAAAGGGAAGTTTGAGCCCAACTGGCTAGGACCCTTCATCATCACTGCAAGCTACAAGTCAAGGGCATATTAGCTATCAAAACCAGAAGGTGAGCCTCTGCAGGAGCCCATGAATAGCTCTCACCTCAAAAAAATTTATGCCTAAATCTTGCAAGGTATAGAACCAGAAAATACAAAAACAATCATAAAAAGTCCTGAAAAAATGGTTACCTTGATGAAAACCTGGCAAACAGGCATCTTGGCGACAACAAAAAAATCAAAAAATCCAAAAAAAAAAAAATCAGAAAAAGGATTGAAAATAGTAAAGAAAAAAATCGTCCTCTAGTGAAAACCACTTCGGTGGCACTTTGGACAAGTACCTTGGTGAAAACCTGGCAAATAGGTACCAAGCGTAAATAAAGCACTCTCTATCCACTAGGATCTACATGACTCACTCATCCATTTCATCACATTTCATTAATCATCTATACACCCATCTGCTCACATCCATACCATAGCCTGAGTTGGTGTCCATATCATATTCCACCATAGTACTACTTTGCATATTCCTAAGGTCAGTTTGTACTACCTTTATCGAAGTAGTCTATCACACCACGCTGGGGGCACGTTCCTGTATCGGCATCGGATCAAATTCGTGTATATTCTTGAAATCTTCTCAAAACATCAAAAATTCAAAAACATTCAAAAAATTCATCAAAAAACTCAAAAACATCAAAAATATCAAAATTCAAATTACATTCAAAAATCCAAAAACATCTCGAAATATCAAAAAATCTTCAAAAATTCATCATTAAGTCTTGTTAGTCTTTCACCTTGTCGAACTATGTCATCTCTGAGCTTGAATGTAGGAAAGGTTGATCTTTGATCATCCCCCAAGATAGTTAGGGTCAGTCCTTAGGCATCCGTCGCATTGGCAATCCGTTTGCCCATCTAGTCTGCACCTTAGGTCAGTCCTTTAAGCAATAAAAAGGACAATCCGTTTGTCCATCCTATCATCAAGTCAGTCCACCACCAATCAAACTACATGGTCTCTGCATGTATAACGTAGGCAAGGCTAATCTATGGATCAGCTCCTGAGACCCCTAGGATAGGTCTTTAAGTTAGTCTATTCGTCATAAATCTTGAAAATACCAAAAACATTGAAAAATGTGAAAATATCGAAAACAGCCTCAAAAAATTTGAAAAAAACCAAAATGGTGCATCCACTTCATCTCGCTTTCACCCGTGATTGTCATCACTCATAATAAAATCAATCATCGCTTTCACACTTTGGTGAGTCAGTTAGAAGCAAGTCTAGCAGGTTTAAAAGTGAACGCTCTAATTGTCAAATTTTTGAAGGTCTAAATCAGTAAGCAAGCAAGTTTGGTTTGCTTTACTTGGTTTTTTATTGAATTATTTTATTTTGTGTTCATTCCAAGGACCTCTCAATGATGCCTAAACAAAACAAGTTTAGAGAGAAAGGAATCAGGCAATGATCATTATCTTATTTTATCTGTTGCGCTTGTGGGATACACTTGTAAAATAACTTAGTCATGTATATTTTGTTTAGTTTGTAGGGAGGATGTTTTAGGTATCTTGTTGACCACATAGGAAGGCTTGCTTTTCTATGTTTTGGTCTGAGATGTTTAAAATGTCTAAACTACATCCTGAACAAAAGTATGTATGTTAAGTGTGAATAAGAATACTCCTATCTGATTATCGAGTCAAATTCCATCACACTAGGTACAATGCCATCCTGGTTCTTTATACCTTCATGCATCGTACCTAGGTATGTTATCAAACATAATGCAATTGACCCTTTGAAAATCCCAATTCCTAGCAATACAAATCACCATCATCTTTCTAACTAACTCATTAATTCTACAATCCTTATATCCTCTTTCCACACTAACATGGTATCATTACAGTGATCAAAGCATCGCCCTTGCATAGACCCTGCATCCACATGATCATTAGCATTAAAACACATTGCATCATATCATTATCTTAAGTTACGAAGAATAATATAAATTTGTTATTTTAAACAACTTAAGCAAAGTGTTGCATCATACATAATCATTTGCATCCATTTCCATTTGCATATCATTACACCATCATTGACATACATTACATCCATAAAGCACGAAAAATATACAAAAAGAAACACATCCACTACATACATCACATAAACATAAGAATGGAAACATCTCATAGCATCATACATCTGCATATCATACATGTACACCACACATAAAGGGAAAATCATCTCATATATACCATCCAAAAATACTGTTATGATACAAATCAGATGAAGTGTACATCGAATGCATGATACAATAAGGCCAAAATATTGTAGCCCATATAGCAAAAATACAAAAAACTATCTATGATCAAAAGGAGGAGCTAGCCCTGTTGACTACTATCCTCCCCATCCTGTCTCTCACCATGGGCCTCTACCAATCACCTCTCGGTTTGCTGAGAAAAATTTGGCACTCTATTTGTTGATGGCACCACCTATCAATAGTGTTGCCGATGGTACTCGGCCTCTCTGATGGCCTCTGTACTTCCCAATGCCAACTGATCGACCCCAGGATGTGGAGGTTGCGCTCTTTAGCTGCCTCTATTGGCCAATCTCCTGATCCCTCTTAGATCATGCCTGATCTCTCTCAATTGTGACTGCAGCAACCTACTGCCGAGCCTCATCTCTCTTTGCTATCAAAATCTATACCTGCCCCTGTAACTGCTAAATCAGTACATCATGGGGACCTGGCTGACCTGCTAGCTGTCTTGCTGGCTATCCACCTGGCTGCCCTCCTGGCTATCCTACCGGCTATACTACTGGCTGCTGCTGTGGGCCTACTTGGGGCTGCCCATCCTATCCTATTGCTAGTTGCACTAGCGGTACACCTCCCCGACCTCTTCCTGCTGACCTACCTTTGAGCCTCCGATGTGGAAGCACTGTCCCAGGAACTATCAATATCACTGGTGGACTAAACCATGCCCTATATACTGGAGTCACCCTTGCGTCTACTGGCCCCTGATCATATGGCCACGGTCGGGCCACTAACTATCTGAATGAAGAAATTGCCTCATCTACTAGAATGAGCGGTCCCCATGCAGTCTCTCTGGTTGAGCACGCAAAGAGTGCCACATATTGAGCATCGGGAATATCCTGCACCTCATCGAACTACCTGGCTACCCTATCAGGAAGGTACCTCTATATTATGGTGTGCTCCCGGCCCTGCATGAATCTATCCTAGCGAGCAAAGAAAAGCTGCTCTACATCACCCATCCATGGGCCTATGCCCATCCATGGCCTCCATATAAAAACTGTCATCTCATCTAGAACCCGCTGCCAATGGGCTATGCCGTTTGTATCCATGTGAGTAAAGTGAATCCTCGCCCCGCCATAGCACCATACCATGGGGTCATCAATATCTAAAACAATCGGATGAAGCACCGGAATCCTCTCCTAGGCCCAAATATGCAGAAGAGTCAATCCAGCCCCAAGAGCCCGACCCTCCAAATAGGAAAACTCATGCAAGTTTCAGTACAAGGAGGCCAACAATACTGGTCCCCATGCAAAACACACTTGGCAAGCACACATCTGCTATCATGCTATTCCCCAACCCGGACTGAAATATCAACTGCACCAATCAGGAGCTACAAGGCCAGAAATAATGGCAGCCACAATCAAGCTGTAAGTACGAGCTATACCCTGGTACCTCTCCAAATCTATCTAACCATCACAAAGCATGAGCTCATCCACACCCATGACACTGAAGCAGGCATCCCTACCCTCCTCCAAATTGTAAATCACTCGCTCTCCATGAATGGGTAGTCGCAGGATGCATCAGATATCCTCGAGAGTAATGGTAACCTCGCCAGTAGGAAGATGAAAAGATGATGTCTCGCTGTGCCACCACTCGGCCAAGGCATGCATCATACCCAAATGTGCTCGAATAGGAGGAACATAAGCAATGAACCACAGGCCGAGCATCCCAAGCTGCTCCTGAAGAAATATGTGCATATCATGCAGTCTCTCAAAAATCAACCATCAGTGCTCCCTTGAATGAATGACCTTCTACCTCTCCTGCACAAGGAAAAGTGTCGTGTCAACTTCCCTAGAAAAAATCTATTGTCCATATCACCTTTCGCTTTTGAAACAGCAAAAGCGGTGTTGTTTGCAAAAGTGGCGTAGTTTGCAATTTCCTAAACAATGCCACGTACTGGACTTAGATAGCTAAATGTCCCAAACTGATCCACGTGGCATAGTTTGTGGAAGCGGCCAAATTTGATGACCAAAATCCCTAAATGACAAACTAGCCCACACGGTCCTATATAGGACTGTGCGGGCCTGTTTGTGACTTTTCTGTAGTGAAATATCATGCTGCGTCGACACGCCGCGTTGAATCGACCATACCTAAACCCTAATAAATGCACAAAGAATGAGAAAAGTAAAGGTTGGATAGGGGTACATACCGTGGGTCCTGCGGCAGCTGGTCGTTGATATACTTGTACCCGCTCCAACACGTGCAGAGGAAGCTATCATTGCACCATTTTCTCTAAGACTCAGAGCTCAAGTATCAAGTTTTTCAAGGTTAGGAGTGCAAATGTATTGAAAGTGACCCCTCGAGGTCTATTTAAGCTTAAAAATTAGGGTTTTTTGACCTAATTTGACCTTCCGACAAGGGTTTTGGTCCCTCAAACCCATTTTCATCCAACCGAGAGTCATTCTGCATCCCTTTTGCCATTTTAGTCCATCTTTCTGGCATTCTAGGGCATTTCTAGCCTATCGGGCACCTGGTCATCTTTTTCACGAGATCATCCAAAAAATCAAAATTTTCATCTAATCTCTCGATGGGGAAATATCCAGCAATATCCTTCCGCTAGGGTAGTAGTGGGGCATCTCAAAAATTTCAAAAAAATCTTAAAACTTTAATCACAGCAGTTTATTCTTTGAAACAATGCAACAAGTACATTGCTTCAAAGAGGGGCAAAATGTAAACATGGAAAATGTACAAGTTCGTTTCGGCACACCTAATCCTGATTAATAACAACATTTCATCAAATTCTATCTCTTAATTTAATAAATCATTATTTATTGAACTAAGTCTTCTTCTTTCGGTGATTAAATTAATTAATTTAATTTAATTAACCTTACATCCCTATTTAATTAAATAAATCATTTTATTTGATTAAATTTTCTAAAAGTCTTCTTATTAAATTAAATAAATTAAAACCTTATTTGATTTAATCTAACATGTTCCTTTTTGATTAAATAAATCAAATTATTTATTTAACGAATCATTTCCTCTCAATTATTGACTTAAATCAATTCATAAATCTAAGTCTAAATTGTCACATCATCTAATTCTTCATTAAATTAATCAAAACCATGATTAACTTAATCCCTTTCATTAAAATTCTCTAGAAAATGCAAGTTGCACATTAAATCAATTACTTTGATTTATTAATTCATTTATTTTCCCTCACAAAGCATCAAAAAGGAATATTCCCTCATTTGAATTCAAAAAGGCCAAGTGGACTTGGTCCTTCCAACAAAGCATTTAAGACATCTTACATGTCCTTGGTCTTGAGCCAAGTGATATTAACTCCATTTATTTTCCCTCTTCAACAAGTCAACTCACACTTCAAATTCAAATTTATGCATTTATCATGCACATTGGCCAAAATGTGCTCATTCCTCATCCAATCACATGTGGACAAGTGGCACAATGCCATTGGATTATCTTTTGTCCCACATTGCTTAATCTTGCTCACTTCTTCCAAATAGAAGTCTATAAATTGGAGACTTCTCTCCTCATTTCTCATCCACAATCTTCATGCAAAGTTACTCTCTTCAATTGAGATCTAATTTTTCTCATTTCATCCAAACACTCACATCATTTTCATATTTGCATCAAGGTTATGCTCAAATCTCTTTGGAGATTTTACCATTTCTAGATTAACTCACATTGCAACTTAGGAATTGGGAAAGGGCCAATTGCAACATTTCATTGGCATCAATTCCCCCATGGGATCATCAATCTATTGGATAAATTAGGATTTGCTTTTTATGATTATTTGAATTTTTGTTCTTCATTTCCTAATAGTAGTTTAAATAGGTGGATTTCATGGGGAATCTCTCATGCTTGTGTACATGCATTTGATCTAACATCTAACCATGTTTGTTGCTCTTGTGCATTTGCAGGTTTAGGGGTTCACAATATGAAAATCTGAATACTCCTTATGGCAACCTAAAAACTTGAGGGATATTCAACAAAACATTCATAGGCATGCTCACTGTCATATGTTGTTGAATGTGCCTACAACTACACTAGGACCTGAAAGTATGAATACTCCTTATGGCAACCTGAAAACCTGAGGGATTAAGAGGACCTATAGGGGTCAAAGGATTAGGGTTGAAGGGTTGAGGGTTGAGGGATTAATAGGGTGTGGGAGTTGAGGGATTAGGGTTTAAGGATCTACCTATTTGTCCCTCTATACCTATTCCTCTCTCTCTCCTTGCCTCCTCTCTCTCAATATCTCTACCTTCTTTCCATCTCTCTCTCTCTCTCTACCCTTAAACCTAAACCCTAAACACTTAAAACCCTCTACCCTGTACTCTTTATCCCTCTCCCACTCCCTCTCCCTCCATCTCTCTCTCTCTCAATTCTCTCCGTACTACCCCCTCTCCCTCTCTCAAGTCTCTCTCAACCCTCACCCTGATAGCCTCTACTTTAAACCCAATACCATCTACCATCAACCCTATACCCTCAAACCTTAAACCCTTAAACCCAAGTAAACTCTATACCGTAATCCCTCAACCCACAACCCTTAATCCCTTGAACCTTAAACCCTCTACCCTCAACCCTCAACCCTCAACCCTTAGACCCTCTACACTCCCTCCCTCCCTCTATCTCTCTCTCAACCCTCTCCCTCTCTCAAGTATCTCTCTCTTAGTCACTTCCTTTGTCTCTCCCCTCTACCCTCTACCTAAAAGAGGGAGAGGGGTTAGGAGGGAGATAATTGAGAGAGAGAGGGAGTTAGTGGGAGAGAGATAGAGGGAGGCATGGTTAAGGGTAGAGGGTAGAGGTTAAAAGGGTTTAAGGTTTAAGGGTTTAGGGTTTAGGCTTAAGGGTAGAGGAGAGAGAGATAGAGGGAGTGACTGAGAAAGAGACCTAAGAGAGGGATAGGGGGAGAGGGGGTAGGAGGGAGAGGGTTGAGAGAGAGAGGAATGTAGGGTGTTGGAGAGAGATAGAGGGAGGGAGAGTTAAGGTATAGGGTAGAGGGTTTAGGGTTTAAGGGTTAAGGGTATAGGGTTTAGGGTTAAGGGTAGAGGGTAAAAGGGTTTAATGGTTTAGGTTTTAAGGGTTAAGGATAAAGGATTAAGGGTTAAGGGTAGAGGGGAAAAAGATAGAGGGAGGGAGTGAGTGAGTGAGAGAGACCTAAGAGAGGGAGAGGCAGTAGGAGAGAGAGACTTGGGAGAAAGAAAGAGGGTGGGATGGTTAAGGGTAGAGGGTAAAAGGGTTTAATGGTTTAGGTTTTAAGGGTTAAGGGTTAAGGGTTAGGGGAGAAAGATAGAGGGAGTGAGTGAGTGAGTGAGAGAGACCTAAGAGAGGGAGAGGTGGTAGGAGAGAGAGACTTGGGAGAAAGAAAGAGGGTGGGATGGTTAAGGGTAGAGGGTAGAGGGTTCAATGTTTAAGGGTTAAGGGTTTAGGGTTAAGGGTAGAGGGGATAGAGATAGAGGGAGTGACTGAGAGAGAGAGAAAATTAAGAGAGGGAGAGGGGGTAGGAGGGAGAGACTTGAGAGAGAGAAGGATGGGAGATATATAGACTCTCCCTTATCCCCCTCTCTCTCTCAGGACTCTCCCTCCTACCCCCTCTCTCTCTTAAGTATCTTTGTCCTACACCATCTTCCTCTCTCTCTTTGTCAAGTCTCCCCCTCCTATACCCTCTCCCTCTCATAGTGACTCCCTCCCTCTCTCACTCTCTCTCCCTCTCCCTCTCACTACCTCTCCCTCTCTCTCTCAAGTAGAGGGTTTAGGGATTAAGGGTTGAGGGTTGAGAGATTAAGAGGGTATAGGGGTTGAGGGATTAGGGTTTAAGGGTTGAAGGTTGAGGGTTGAGGGTTGAGGGTGCAACTATGTGTATGTAATTATTTTTAGCTTAATTTCTTAAAAAAAGCTAAAATAATAGTTCAGCTTTCTAAAAAGTAGGCAAAATAATAGTTAATTTCCACTTTTCCTAAAAATTTGTCAATAGTATTTATAATATAATATAATAATAATATAATATAATAATAATATAATATAATAATAATAATAATAAATATATAATAAAATTAATATAATATAACATAATAACACTAGTATAATAATAAAACAATAATTTAATAATTTAATACTACAATTAATCATATTTTATTAATAATATAATATTAAGGATAAATATAATTTACTAAGTATAATATTTAAAAAATCTTATAATAAGAATAATAATATTATAATAATAAGAATAATAGAATATTATAATAGTAGAATAATATAATAGTAATATCAAAGTAATAATACAATATTATGAATAATATAATAATTTAAATATTAATAATATATTATTAATAGTAATAGTAATGTATTATAGCACTATAATAGTGCCAACCATTAACCGCTCCTTGTTGTCCTCCAATGACTGCCTTCACCGACTGCTGTCGTTACCGCGGTCACCGTGGTTCGTGGTTTAACCATGCACGGTACCGCGGTAACCGCTTCGACCGACACCACTACGGTTTTCTTACCGCCACCGCACTACCGCGGTCACCGGCCTGACTACCAGTGGTACCGTGGTAGCCACTCTACAAATTGCTGGTTGCATTCACCGACCACCCACTAACCATCCACTATCACCCTTCGCCAACCACTACCTATTTATCGCGGTCACTGCGATCTGTGGTTTAACCGCATGCGATGGCATGGTAAACATCTCATGCCTGCTCCATTAGCTGCTACCCGACCACCACTCTACCGCAGACAATATGATGTCCCCCCGCAGTATAGCGGTAAGGGTTAATGTGACTCCCCCAAACAATTACCACCATACCATGGGCCCCTATGTATGAGGCCATGGTTGGACAGTAAATAATATATATAAAGTGATTTTTTAATGGATCGGTAGAGATATAAAGTATATGAGCATTTTTTGGAAAGGGGAAAAATGAATTTTATATGGAAAGATAGGAAAATGATAGGTCTAGATGGAAAAACCTTAGGGTTTTTTATGAAAATAGTGGAAAATCACTTAAGTTTCTTCTGGAAATCAACCCTTCAACCCTTAAACACTCAACCCTCAACCCTCAACCCTCAACCCTCAACTCTCAACCCTTAAACCCTCTACCCTCTACCCTATAAATTAAACCCTCAACCCTTAATTATCAACCCTTGACCCTTAATACCTCAACCCTAGGTAGGTAGGGGAACATAGGTGAGATATAGAGTGATGAAGGGAGAGGTAGGTAAAAAAAGGGATAGGGGAGATAAATATAGGTAGAGAGGGTAGGAGATGTAGAGAGAGGAGAGATAGAGATAATTAGAGAGGGGAGGGAGGGACAAGTAGGGAGGAGATAGAGGTGTGTGTGTGTGCGAGAGAGAGAGAGAGGAGACATGGTTGAGATATAGAGTGATGGAGGGAGAAGTGGGTAAAGAGAGGGAGAGGGGAGATAAAGATAAATATAGAGGGAAGGAGATGTAGAGAGAGATGATAGATAGAGAGAAGTGGAGAGTGGAGGGATGGTGGGAGAGGAAAGGAGGAGATAGAGGTGAGTGTGTGTGAGAGGGAGAGAGAGTGAGAGGAGAGAAAATGAGGGGACAAAGGAAGGGGGAGAGAAAGAAATAGATTAGAGAGGGAAGGGGGGAGAGATATAGAGTAGAGAGGGAAGAGAGAGTAAGAGAGAAAGATGGGTGAGGGAGAGAGTGGTAGGTAGTGGAGTGAGAGGTAGGTAGAGATGGAAGGAGAGAGGGATGGATAGGAGGGAGAGAGGGAAGGAGGGAGAGTGAGATGGAGAGAGTGGTGAGATAGAGAGTAGAGAGGTAAGGAGAGAATGGGAAATACAGATAAAGAGAGAGAGGGAGGTTGGAGGGAGGGAGAGGTAGAAAGGGATAAGTGAGACATAAAGAGGGAATGAGGGAAAGTGGGATAGAGAGAGAATGGTGATTTAGAGAGGAGGGAGTGAGAGGGAAGGAGGGAAACTGGGAGAGAGGGAATGGTGATTTAGAGAGGAGGGGGTGATAGGTAGAGATAGAGAGGAGAGAGTGAGAGAGAAAGAGAGGGATAGAGAGACAGAGAGAGAGGTAGGTAGAGGAAGGGAGAGGAGAGATAGAGAGTAGAGAGGGAAAGAGGTAGGGAAGGAGGCATAAGTGAGATAGAGAGGGATGGAGAGAGAGAGAGTGATGGAGGGAGAGGTATGTATAGAGAGGGTTGACATTGGTATAGGGGTTGAGGGATTAGGGTTTAAGGTTTGAGGGGTAAGGGTTAAGGGTTGAGGGATTAATATTATAGAGGGGTTGACTGATTAGGGTTTAAGGGTTGAGGTTTGAGGGGTTGAGGGATTAAGAGGATATGGGGGTTGAGGGATTAGGGTTTAAGGTTTGAGGGTAGAGGGATTTGGAGGGTATGGGGGTTGAGGGATTAGGGTTTAAGGGTTAAGGGTTGATGGTTGAGGGATTAAGAGGGTAGGGGGGTTTATGGATTAGGGTTTAAGGGTTGAGGGTTGAGGGTTGAGGGATTAGGCCTCACTTATCTCAGTAAACCCTCTCTGTCAGGCCTCACTTACCTCCCACCCTACTTTCTTAGGTCTCTCCTTCCCACCCCCTATCACTCACTCCCTCTCTCTCTCTTAGGACTCTCTTTCTCACACACTCACTCACTCCCTCTATCTCTCTCCCCTCTACCCTAAACCCTAAATGCTTAAGGTCCTTAAACCCTAAACCATTAAACCCTCTACCCTCTACCCTTAATCTTCCCTCCCTCTATATCTCTCCCACTCCCTCCCTCTCTCTCTCTTTCAAGTCTCTCCATCCTACCCCTTCTACCTCTCTCGGGTCTCTCTCTCACTCACTCTATCCATCTATCTCTCTCCCATCTCCCTTAAACCCTATACCCTCAAACCAATACCCTAAACCATCAACCCTATAGGTCCTCAACCCTATACCTTCAATTTTCAACCATCTACTCTATACATTGGATCCTCAACCCTCATCTATCTTTGTCCCTCCCTCCTCTTCTCTCCTTATCTCTATCTCACTTCTCCCTCCATCTCTCCCTCCATACATCCCACCTTCTCTTCCCTAATACCTCAACCCTATACCCTCAACCCTTAAAACCTTAAACACTCAACCCTATACCGTAAACCCTCAACCCTCAACCCTTAAATCCTAAACCCTTAAACCCTCTACCCTCTACCCTCTAACCTCTACCCAATAACCTCAACCCTAATCCCTCAACACTTAAACCCTTAAACCCAATTAAACTCTCTACCCTAATCCCTCTATTAGGTATGTCACTCACTCACTCCCTCTATCTCTCTCCCATTCCCTCTCCCACTCCCTCTCTCTCTCACTCTCTCCCACTCTCTCTTTCTCCCTCTCTCTCTCCCTCTCTCACATATCTCCCTCCCACTCTCTCTCTCCCTCTATCTCATGTATCTCCCCTCACCCCCTCCATCTCTCTTGAATCCCTCTATCTTGAGTACTCCCTCTCCCTCCCACCCCGTCTCTATCTCTCAAGTCTCTCTCTCTCACTCCTTGTATCTCTCCCATCCCTCTATCTCTCACTCCCTCTCTCTCCTACTCTCTTAGGTATATCTTTCCCACCCCCTCTCTCCCAATTTGTCTCCCTCTCCTTCTCTCTTGGGTGTCTCCCTCCCACTCCCTCTCCCTCCCTCTCTCTCCCTCTCTCTCTCTGTCTCTATGGATCAAGGTTTAAGGGTTGAGGGATTAAGCCTCACTTATGTCACAATCCCTCTCTATCAAGCCTCACTTACCTCCCACCCTACTTTCTTAGGTCTCTCCTTCCCACCCCCTCTCTCCCACTTTGACTCCCTCTCTTTGAAGTCTCTCCTTTTAAGAGGAACATATTTGGCGAGCGCCAAATGTGTTTTACCTTGAAACAGTAAAAATAAGGGTTGACCCCATGATTCAAGCCCACATTCTCTTGTGTTTTTCTGGTTCAGCACTTTATCCGAGTCAGAAACGCCTTTTTTTTTGCAGTTGACTTCATATTGTACCAATCTATGCTTGATCCATCACCTTTTTACCACCAATCTGCATGGTAGACAACGTAGAAGAAGATATTTTGAATTTTCTACATCATTTTACATTATTTGAGGTAATATATTCATTTTGGTAAATTGAAATGTTTGTCTTTAGTATATTTGTTTGTTTTTGACAATATAAACTAAATTTCCTTAATGATTTTATTAATCATAACAATTGGACTTAGAATTCAACATTGAAATAGATGGGATTTGCATAAAAAAGTTCAATTTTTATGAGTTTGAAGAACAAAAAAAATAAAAAACATGACATTTACTTAACATAAATTTACTTATGAATTCTATTTGCATTGCTTATAGTAGTCCATTTCCAACATGGCTAGTGGAATTCACTATATTTCATTCTTTTTCCAACTAATTTGGAAAACTTTTATTTTCATCTAATTTGGAAAACCTCATTGCCAAAGAAATAGTGAATAATAATAAGATATAGCATCACAAACCCTTCTTTGAATCCATATTCTTCATGACTTTGTTGACAATAAAAAATTTGGTTTTGAGAAAAATAAACACAAGAGTCTCTAGTTTTCATTTAGGTGACAACAATTTATACCCTACGTTTGTGATTCTCATTGATTTGTTGTTTTGAATGGTTTCCACCCCTCTTTGCATCAATATTTTTGTAAAATGCATTACTTACTTTTGTTCTATGTGTGTTTGTGGACATGTAGCATTCAAGGTCATGCCGAGGAAATGAACGAAGCCTCTAACACCAAAAGAACATGCAGTTAAAAATGCAAGGAGAAGAGAATAAAAAAATGTAGCTTGTGAAGCAAAGGAATTGCAGCCCATACAACCACAAATTCCCTTGCAATCTAAGAGAGATATAAAATTGGCAAAACAAAGGGCATGAATGAGGAAAGTTCGTGGAAGGACAGGAATGGATACAAAATTTGGGGGCACATCATCAACCATAGGTGAAGCTCAATGCACATCTCCATTTTGTATAGAAAACCTACACGTTTGATTGATATTGATTCCAATGTTTTGCAATGAATGCCTAATAAGATTCCAAAATGTACATGTCAAAGATATGCAAAAAGGATATGGAGTTTTTTTTTGCGAAGCTAAGTGAGGGTGGAAGATGCCAACTATTTGTTGAAATGATGAGGCAACTCAAATTTAGGCCCACCATGAAGGCTCTTCCAGGGCTAAGATTTTTGAATGACTCAAGTGAAAATTCCATTGTAAAGAACTTGATGAGTGCAAACGAGAGTGTGGGTTCCACCTCACGCACAAAGGATAGTTGTGCCACATGACGTGTGATGACAACAACACTGTTAAGCAGTCAAACAAGGAACAAGGTGAACCTTACAAAGGCAAGTAAGTCTTTGAAAATGATTAGATCATCTCTAATGAGAGCCAAAGGAAGGCGTGAAAGAGTGGAGGATCCAAATAGCAATGAGTTATGGGCATTTTCGGGTAGAGTGTCACAGAAAGACACAAGAATTGCTCAAGGCTTGAGATCTTTAATTGTGAATTATTGGAAGGATAACACAAGGACCTCTCCTAATCAAAGAGATGTTGTAAGAAGGATAATTGGTAGTATAAACCGTGAGCCACATCCAATGCATTATTTGGATACCACTCAAACCCAATTTTTTGTTGATTTTGTACAAAAGTTTCCTGAAATTAAAATATGTCAAAGGTATTTTGAAATGCTAAAGCCTTTTTATGTCAAAATAAATCACACACACACTATTTGTTGTTGTAGGGTTCATATTGAGTTTTCTAACCATTATGATGTTTATCAACTTATATGTGTAGATATGCATACTAACAATGTTTTGCAGGAATGTAACATAATGCCTCCACCTAAATCGTCAAGGAAATTTTTGTCTTCCATTTTATGGGAAAGAGAGGATGGTCAATTTTTTTACAAAAAATCATGTTTGGATGGCACATGTGATCATTGTGGTGGCATGCAACATTTTCCAATTTGCCAACACATGGCTAGTACACACACAATTGGAGACAAAATTGTGGAATTTGGCAAATATACAACAGTGGCATACAATCTAAAAGATGGGAAAGAAGCACAGAAGTGTGAATTGGTTAGTGATAAGATTCCAGTGTATTAGTTTATGGCATTTTTCATGATTGGGTGGTTTATGATTATGCAATGCATACACACAGAGCACAATGGTTGGACTCACAGTTCAAGTTATGCAAGGACACATTTCCACTTTGTCATATCATTTTAGTTGTCGACTTCATTGAGAACTACACCCTACAACCACAGAACAAGGTGAAATCACAGTACTACAACTCTGTGCATGTTTCTATATTTGTACATATAGAATTCATTCATGCAAATGATAGTACAAAGGAAAATAGGAAAGTATTGAGGGAGTATCACTTTTACATTAGTGATGATCGCACACATTCTGCAGAGTTTGTTCAAGGTTGCTTTCATATGTTCTATGCCAATCTGGCTAGCAGGGGCATACCATTTAGTCAACATATCATATGGTCAGATAATTGTACATCACAATTCAAGAACGCCAGAATGTTTTACTGGTTGAGCAGGATGCATAGGATTAGTGGTGTTCAACATATGTGGAACTTCTCAGAGGCTGGGCATGGAAAGGGGGAGCATGATGGAGCAGGTGCATGTATCAAAAGAGCCCTAGCACGAGAAGAGTTAAAGTACACAAACAATGTAAAGTTGAAAGATGCAAGATCAATTGTCCAGTGGTGCAATGGTTCAATAGGTCCAGGTAGTGAAGGCAATTCTTTAGCTCGTAGATTTTTTCATTTAGTAGATGATACTAACATTGCAAAATATGAGGATTTTTGTACACTAACAGGATCGAGCGAGCTGTACTCTTTTAGAAGCTCCAATGCAGGTACATGGACTATCCATACAAGGAAGATGGCATGCTTTTGTTATGCATGTACACTTCAATCATGGAATGATTGCGAGTCAATAGAGTGGGTTGATGAATGGTCTGTAAGAAGTCTAACTGCACTTGACACTTATCAACTCCTGACGGCTCTACAAATCATGGAGATGCAATCATCCATTGACTTTGATCATGTATCAGACCTACTAGAACCGGGTAATATATCTTACTTACAAGTTTTATTATGTTGCTCGGTAAATAAATCTAACAAGATGAACATATCAATGCAGGGCACATTTATGCGGTAATTGTAGATGAAGACAATGAAGAGGGTACATATTATTACTTGTGCCATTGTATCGAGGCCAAAAAGAAATTGGAGTCCCTAGTTATAGATGGAGAAAAAATAGAATATCCTACAGGTTCGGTGGTTGTTACTGGAACATGGCTTTGAAGGTATCTAGTTAAGAATGTTGGAGTTTGGTTGTTTGAGGACTTTGACACGCATCAAAATTTTTTTCAGTATTTGAACCTTGTCATCGCCACCAACATTCATTTGATCAAATATAAGGGTAAACCTGAGAACAAGAACTTGTGGAGAGTGTGTGAGTCTGACCACGAGGAAATAATCGACACAATAAAGACTAGAGCAGACCCAGATGGTTCCTTGGATTGATTTGTAAGTATGCACATTGAATTTGTAAAGCCATGTTATTGACCACTCTTTTGGACCAACACCTTGCAATAAGGCTTTTTCACGATTACTGTTTGATGTCATATGCATTTACGACTGTCATTGATCCTTTTCTGATTGTGACTGTAGGTAATACTAAAGTTTGTCAAAGTATATAAGAAAATAACAACATCTGTTGCTGGTGCAAGTGTTTAGTGGTATGAGAAACATCGGTTGCTGGTGCATTTTCTGGTTCTCAATCTTCTCTTTCTTTTCCATCTCCTAGATTTATGGCATTGTTATATGCTACACGTTTTATGTTAAGCCTCTCAGTGATATATTTGAAATTTATACTTAGGGTCATTGAGAGATGATAAAGTAGTGAAGGGGCACATCACCATTGTAGGACCTTCAATCGACCTCCCTATCTAGCATGCATGAAGGTGATAGTAGGTCTCATAAGCTATATGATTGACATGATTTAGTTATTGCTCTTTTAATGATTTTTATGTGACTCTATGTCTAAGATTAAGAGGCTTTTGTAGGTTTTTTGTGGACCAAATTCCTATGATACTACACAACCACAGAGAGGCTACTACCCATGTGTTTTGTAGGGAGTAGGTGATGTACATGTTTCGAACCATTTTGGAATGCAAATAGTTGGGCCAGCTGAGGTGGAATGGAAAAAAGAAACTAGGCAGCAACTCCTTTTGTCCTTTTCTCAAGTACAATATATTTCATGATTTGTGTTGGAAATGGGAGGATTATTTCCCTGCATGTATTGCTACAAGTATTGACAAATGGGAGGATTTTCAAGATGTTCTTCCATCACTATTGTAATATTTGTCATTGAATTACTATATTTTTTGAAGACTCCACATTCATAAGGACCTATTGCTGCATACACAACCATAGCTCTTGGAGTCTTTAGACACTGACTGACATAGACTTAATAGTCATAGGACATTGACTATGGTGAGTGAATTTGATTTTCAAGCACTTTATAATCATACACTCACTGTACTTAACAACTGATCACTACTCATTTCTAATATGTCCTTTTCATTTGCACAGTGCCATGTATAGTGACCCTTCACAGTTCCCTTGTGTTCATACATTCATGATGCTTGTCTTAATGAATAACCTTCCTTTAAATCTATTGTCCTTTGATGAAGTGACAAGGTAGAGGCAACGTATGCCTCAGAGAAATCGATGCAACCTAGGTCATCTCTAACATACCTTAGGGTATGACATTCAACAAAACAACTACTATGGTTCAACCGACTCAATCCCTTAAGGGTGCAAAGTGCAAAAGAGAAACAATATTTGACAGGGTATTACTCGTAAATCATGGTGATTAAAAAATATCTGTTTGAATCTAAAAGTTCACATTGGGCCCCTCTAGAATAACCTTTCTCGGTTTTCGCTATCTTGGAGGCTTTTTCCTATGGTGGCAAATTTTCACTCGAGGAAAAAGTTGTCAAATGCAAGTAGTTGAAAGTTGCAAAGTGGTGCAAATTTTGTTCTGCAGCTCGTGTGACCAAACAAACTATTCCAACGCATCCGGGTGGGTACGTTTACACTAGGAATGGTCCTCTTTCACACCTAAACATGCGGAATCACTCCGAGTTACGTTCAACCAGATCGATCCCTTAAGGGTCCAAAGTGCAAAATGGCTGCAAAATTCAGCATGCTATTACTTGGACACCATGACACTTAGAAACTTCTCATCTGAACCTACAAGTTCATGTTGGGCCCCTCTACAATAACCTTTCTCTATTTTTGCTATCTCGGAGGTTTTTTCCTATGGTGGCGACTTTTCACTTGAGGAAAAAATTGTCAAATGCAAGTAGTTGAAAGTTGCAAAGTGGTGCAACTTTCGTTCTACAGCTCGTGTGACCGAAAAAACTATTCCAATGCATCCAGGTGGGTACGTTTATGCTAGGAATGGTCCTCTTTCACACCTAAACACGTGGAATCACTTCGAGCTACGTTCAACCAGATCGATCCCTTAAGGGTCCAAAGTGCAAAATGGCTGCAAAATTCAGCATGCTATTACTCAAACACTGTGACACTTAGAATCTTCTCATCTGAGCCTATGAGTTCATGTTGGGCCCCTCTACGATAACCTTTCTCGGTTTTCGCTATCTCGGAGGCTTTTTCCTATGGTGGCAAATTTTCACTCGAGGAAAAAGTTGTCAAATGCAAGTAGTTGGAAGTTGAAAAGTGGTGCAACTATCATTCTGCAGCTCATGTGACCAAACAAAATGTTCCAACGCATCCGAGTGGGTACGTTTACACTAGGAATGGTCCTCTTTCACACCTAAACATGCGGAATCGCCCCGAGATACGTTCAACCTGATTGATCCCTTAAGGGTCCAAAGTGCAAAATGGCTGCGAAATTAAGCATGCTATTACTCAGACACCATGATGCTTATAAACTTCTTGTCTAAACCTATGAGTTCATGTTGGGCTCCTCTACAATAACCTTTCTTGGTTTTCGCTATCTTGGAGGCTTTTTCCTATGGTGGCGAATTTTCACTCAAGGAAAAAGTTGTCAAATGCAAGTAGTTGAAAGTTGCAAAGTGGTGCAACTTTCGTTTTGCAGCTCGTGTGACCAAAAAAACTGTTCCAATGCATCTGGGTGGGTACGTTTACACTAGGAATGGTCCTCTTTCACACCTAAACACGCGGAATCGCTCCGAGCTACGTTCAACTGAATCGATCCCTTAAGGGTCCAAAGTGCAAAATGACTGTGAAATTCAGCATGCTATTACTCAGACACCATGATGCTTAAAAAATTCTCATCTGAACCTACGAGTTCATGTTGGGCCCCTCTACAATAACCTTTCTCGGTTTTTGCTATCTTAGAGGCTTTTTCCTATGGTGGAGAATTTTCACTCGAGGAAAAAGTTGTCAAATGCAAGTAGTTGAAAGTTGCAAAGTGGTGCAACTTTCGTTTTGCAGCTCGTGTGACCAAACAAACTATTCCAATGCATTCAAATGGGTACATTTACACTAGGAATGGTCCTCTTTCACACCTAAACATGCAGAATCGCTCCAAGCTACGTTCAACTAGATCGATCCCTTAAGGGTCCAAAGTGCAAAATGGCTGTGAAATTCAACATGCTATTACTCAGACACCATGATGCTTAGAAACTTCTCGTCTAATCCTACAAGATCATGTTGGTCCCATATACAATAACCTCTCTCGGTTTTTGCTATCTCGAAGGCATTTTCCTGTGCTGGCGAATTTTCACTCAGGGAAAAAGTTGTCAAATGCAAGTAGTTGAAAGTTGCAAAGTGGTGCAACTTTTGTTCTGCAGCTCGTGTGACCAAACAGACTATTCCAACATGTCCAGGTGGGTACGTTTACACTAGGAATGGTCCTCTTTTGCACCTAAACACGCAGAATCGCTCTGAGCTACGTTCAACCAGATCGATCCCTTAAGGGTCCAAAGTGCAAAATGGCTGTGAACTTCAACATGCTATTACTCAGACATTGTGATGCTTGGAAACTTCTCATTGATCCTATGGGATCATGTTGGGCCCCTCTACAATAACCTTGCTCAGTTTTTGTTGTCTCAGAGGCTTTTTCCTATGGTGGCGAATTTTCACTCGAGGAAAAAGTTGTCAAATGCAAGTAGTTGAGGCATATTATCAAACAATTCACTACCTTGTCTATGGCTTGTCATGGCATTCCATCACCATGAGACCACTTTTCTTTGAGGCATTTTTTGAAAAAGTTCAATGGCTTGTCTACGCTATTGCTTACTATTATGCTTTCCTAGATTTTTTCCCAGCATCCATAGCTTGTTTGAAAGCATCTATTTTGTGCTTTTAGCCATAGCAAGAAGGCAATGAACTATTTGATAAAATGCTTTGGTAGACATATATGAAAAATGTTGTAGCATAGACAAGGGAATGAACTATTTGAAAAAATGCCTCAAAGAAATGTGGTCTCATGGAATGCCATGACAAGCTAAAGCAATTGGCAGCTGCTCGTAGTTATTAGTTATGCAATGTGAAGTAATTGCATAACTGCTTAGGTTGACTTTGTCAAAAGCTATATTGTAATTGAAATTTTATCATCTATCAACATCTAGTTATTCATTATGCAATGTGAAGTGATGATTTGAGTTTGAAAGATGTGCAATGCATGAATAAAAGCTACAAAAATGTATTTTCTACATTTCATTAGTTAAAATCTTTATTTTTTTTTCTCTCTATATCTCTATGCTATGGAAATGTCTTTCGATTTCAAAGAAGATAGTTTTTATCTCTTGAAATACAATTTTTTATGTTTTTTTATCTCTTGTTATAAAAAGGAGCAGATATACAATGTTAAAGAAGAGTGAAAGCACAACTAAATTTATCATTTCAAAGCAATTTTTTTGATGCATTTTTTCAAACAGTTCACTACCTTCTCTATGCTATTGCTTACTATTATGCTTTTGATATATTTTTTGAAGCATCCATAGCTTGTTCAAAATCACTTGTTTTAGGCTTTTAGCCATAGCAACAAGGCAGTGAACTGTTTGAGAAGATGCTTTGGTAGACATGTATGAAAAATGTGGTAACATAGACAAGGCAGGGAACTATTTGAAAAAATATCTCAAAGAAATTTGGTCTCATAGAATGCCATGATAAGAAAATGCAATTGGCAGCTGCTCCTAGTTATTAGTTATGCAATGTGAAGAAATTGCATAACTGCTTAGGTTGACTTTGTTCAAACTATATTGTAATTAAATTTTCGGCATCTATCAGCATCTACTTATTACTTATGCAAAGTGAAGTAATGCTTTGACTTTGAAAGATGTGCAATGCAATGTAATCAATGACATGAATATAAACTACAAAAGTCCATTTTTTACATTTCATTAGTTAAAATATTTATTGTATTTGATCTCTATATTTCTATATGCTATTTAAATACCTTGCAATTATATTTAAAAGGCTTAATAGGTTAGTTAGGTGGTATTTGTAAAATTAAGTTGTGAATGAATGGTAATTAAGAGAAAAATTGGCAAATTGCCATCTTAGAAGTCTAACAAAGGGTGGTTATGGTGGTTGATCAGATCAAGGGGTAGTTGGAAGGTGGTATCAAGATATATTGCTATAATACCCCAAGTTGAGGGTTGATTTTGTTCAGTTTCTAATAACAAAATATACTTGAAAACGTTGATCATTGGTTTTCTTTGTTTTCTTGAATTTTCTTTGCCTTGCACAGGCCCATACAAGTCTATCATGACTTGAGGCTTTGGATACTTGATTGCATATGTTTTTACTCTCTTTGCATATGTTCTGAAGGTTTAAATCCATCGTTGGTGTGTGTGGGATCAACAAACTTGGTTACTGCTCTGTTTTCTGTGTTAGGGGTTTTGAGGGCAAAACCATGACACATTAGCCAATCCACCTACTGTTCTTACCTTGTTGCTCAGTGGATTGGCCTATACCATGATTATTTTGGTGTATGAATACTTTGGAGGCCAAGAGAATGAATAAAATCAGTGGGGTGTGAAGTTCTAATGCTGTTCAGGGGTGTTTCCACCATGAAAGTAAGAAACTCAAGTACTGAATCTGAGAAATACTAAAAGGAATGGGATTGTGAGTGTCCTTTAAGTTAGGGCAAAGGTATTGTGGGGTGTTTTCACCTTTGGAAGGATTGGGGGAGGTCTAGAGTTATGAGTTTCTTTAAAACCCTTCTTTTTGTGAAGGTTTAGGACGCATAGAACAAGTTCTTGGGGCTCTTAAAATGGTAGAATCATGAGATTGGTGAGCATCCCTAAGACTATTTCAAGTTTCCTTGGTTTGGAGGTGAGTTCGTGAGGGGGTTCCTTTGGAAATCAGGGCTAATTATGAAGCCTAGAGCGAGGGAGGTGTATTGAAAGTTCATGTTGGTCCAAAAGAGTTACTATTGGTTTTGGCATATGTTGTGTAACCTTTAAAAGGGTATCTTAATCCACCTTTAAATGGTCAGGTGTTTTGGAAAGGTCAGGAAAAATTAGGCTTGGACCGGGTTTTGAGTTTGGTGCAGGAGCACCTACACCACATCATCAATTTTTTTTTATTTGAACAAATCAATAGGGAAATGTTAGTGTCTTTAGGTGTTTTTTGTCTAATTATCTTTGAGAGATCAAACATAATGCAAATAAAGGGTGTTTTGTGTCTTAGAAGTCAATTAGAAATCATATAGGTTGTAAAATGCTGACAAAGCAACTTTAACACAAACAAATGTAATTAAGGGACCAACTAATCCCAAGGTTGGTTATAGGCATTGGGGAGAATATGGTTGTTGTAAAATTATTTAAAAATCATTACCAAGGCTCGAATGAGAGAGTGGAAGAAGTTTTGTAATAATTTTACACAATAAACACCACAGTTTTGAGCAATTTTCTAGAAAAATACTATTTTTTTGATCTTTTTGAGTGTTGTAAGGGCACATACAGGTTCTTCATGGTCTAATAATTTTAGAGGATGTGTCTATATGTTTTATAGTTCATTTAATTTTTATTTGGTGTCTTAACTCTTTGTTTGTAGAGAGAACCAACACAAACAGTGACTGTCCTAGTGTTGCTGAATCAAGGGTTTGAGGGGATATTTGTGATGTAACAATAAATCCACCTATTGTTTGCTACTGTATCTTGGTGGATTGATTGAAAACATGTTATAATAAGTGTTTCAACTCATTTTGGAATAAGGAGTCATAATTATGTGGTGTTTTTGTGACTGTTCTAAGACTGAACATGGGTTTTCCAACATGGAAGTGAGGAACCAAAGAGAGGTTTTTAAGAATTAATGCCTGTAAGGGTTATGTGAGGGTCTAATGAGTCCATGAAAAATTATTTTGAGGTGTTTGAAAACTTTGGAAGTGTTGAGAGAGGTATGGAGTTGTATGTTTCTTTAAAACCCTTGATTTTGTGAAGGTTTTGGAGGGTTTCTTGGGTTTTGTGAGTTAGAGGCTATGTAGACACAAACTAGTGACAAAATTTGAGGTTTGGCACCATGACCTAAGACTATCCAAGGCATTTGGATAGATACCTAAAGTTGGAAGGGTGGTCCCTTTGGAAAAAAAGGGCTAGCCAAAATTGAAGTAGGTGTGTTGAAAGTCTGTGTCGGTCCAAAAGAGAGACCACTGATTCTTTGGTATGTTGTGTAGCCCTAAAAATGGTATCTCAATCCATCTTGTAATTGTCTAGTGTTTTGGAAAGGTTGGGAGAAATCTGGCTAAAACTGAGTTTTGAGTACTACAAGAATAACCAGTCACAAATGTGAGTTTTGGAAACCTTGATGAATCTAACTTAGGGATTGTTGTCAATTGATTCAATTGTCATTATTATGAATGTTGATGGTCTTTGTAGGGCTGAATCATTATGAAGAAGAGTTCTTGATTGAGAATTGACATTTCCATTGTTGTGAGTCTTCTCCACCTTGGCTCTGCATCAGAGTGCTACAAGGGTGGATTGTTGGGTAAGGTGTTGAATGAAGAGTTTGGTTTGATGGGGCTTTGAGGTTGTGTAGATTGCTCAAAATAGTTGTATTAATCTTGTTAGGAGCCCCTTGAAGGTAGGTTGTCAGACTGATTGGGTTTGAGCCTCCTTGCCTCTACATCAGTGAGGCACAAGTAATTGAAGCATTCCAAATGTTACAAACCACCACGAATGGAGCTTACTTATACAATACGCTTTAGATGGGGCTTATTGAGCATTCCACAGTAATTAATTAAGCATTAGATGTAAAAAAAATCCATGCCTACAACATTCAAGCATACAAATTACACGATACGCATGATAACATCATTCAAGAATGGCAATAGCAAAATATGAGTTTCTTTAATCAAAAATCCGAAAGGCTATACAATGATATATATTGATAAAAGTATATAAATATATCCAAAAATACCATATAGGCTTAGTACAAAGGAGCCATTTCAAAAAAATATCATGTATATATATCAATAGTACAAAACATATGTTCCAAAATGCCACATAGGCATACAAAAAACAACACTAATACATAGTCATTTCCCTCTAGGGGAAGGAAATAGATCCCATGCTGCCTTCGAAATTCGGCTGGATGGAGTGACTGTTGCTTGTCTTGTCTTTCGAACACGCCCGCTACTCCTCCTCTCTTCACTTTGGACCTTCAACTGATACGATTAAAAGTAAAGATGTTAAAACATAGAAATTGAATTATGGAATGACATTATAACAAAATGTAATCACTTACCACATACATATAGTCATCATGCACATTTAAAGAATCACCATGTCCATGATCTGGAGTGACAACTACCTGTAGCAACCATGAAGATAGAAATTAAACTACATAAAATTATCGTGAAAATTTTCTATAATAGACCATAAAAGAGAAAATATAATGTCAAATTGACTAATCTATTCCATACCTCTCTCAATGGATCAAAACTGGCTATTGCTGCAGTAACTCCATGGTCCATCGTGCCACCAACATCACCAAGGCTATCTCTTGTCAATAGCTACAAATGAAACAATATCTCAGGTATCATGTTGATATAGGAGAACATAATGTGACACGATCAAGGAATACTTGAATGCAATGTTTGTGTTTCTCATCAATTTTTTAGATTTGTATATACGCAAAATTATGAAAACTAGCTAACATAGATTTACAACCCTATTAATGAATAAAGGCTACTTGAGTGTACATTGTTTGAGGATATGAATCACGAGGTGTGGAGGAAGAAGGTGCACTAGGAAACTGTTTGAAATCCGAAGCATGTTATGAGACAAACATTCAAATATAACATTCAACTGTTCAAATGCAATAATAATATCTTTAATACTAGTTGCATACCTGTGGACTCATCGTCGAGAATGTATAAGGTTCTGTAGGAATAGAGCATCCCTCATGAACAGTGCGACCCTGAAATTTCATCATATCAAAATTCTACTAATTTAGTTATTCTTAAATTTCAAAATATATTTTAATAAACAACAATAAAATAACTTGCTAAATTTTACCTGAGTGTCAATGCCGAATGTATCATTCAAAATATCATCTGTGAAAGCCATCGCCTCTACAATTGACATAGGCTGTGTAGTTGCATCACTAGCACCCTGATAATCATACATGCAAACAACACCACAAGCGCCACAATGGTGGGGTGGAGCTCAGGGCCTACACGTCTCCTCCACACCAGGCTCTACTAGAGGACTCGCACACTGTAAAATGGTCTAGGTGAGTGAGCCAATCAACTTCATCATGTCCACCTCTACACTGTCCTTAACAATGGAAGGAACAACAACATGCTCCACCATGGGTCTGCCCAAGGCTCTCAGTGCCAATTGTGGATTACATCGTGCAACAGGTCTATCGTGTGTGGAGCCCTCACCTCTATGCTAAAAGTCTAAGATGTCAAAATAGTTTGGCATTTTATTGAGGACAAACTCGCAATAGAGTTTCCTCAAAATGTATTGCGGCACCTCATGGTTATTGCATGGAGGTTGGTCAAATACCATCCACCACCGCTCCCAAAATTTGTTTCTAATTAAATCATGGTGGCACCAATGGATGGGGAACCTCTTGCATGCATGGGACAAAGGTTCATTAGCTTTTGGGTCTTTAAATAGGGCACACAACTTAGCTTTGCTAATTTTTAGTTTTTTGATATCTGCATATGACAAACCATTAGCATAAAATTACCTCATCTCATCTCTCTTAGTTGACCAAAAATTCATTTGCTCGCTGATTTCTCCTACATGAGTTAAAATTGACTTCAATTATTCAGCAATCCCTCTCATATAAGGGTGGGTTTCAACATGCTTGGTTAATCTTGCAATTAATTGTTGAATGTCTCTTTTATTGTTTTTAATTTGATTTTTAATATTTTCTTGTGTTCCTTGAGGATGCCTATGAATTGATGGAGGGGTTTTGGGTTGTTCTTGTATAGGAGTTTCTTGATGAGGGGGTGATTGTGAATTCTCAATGATTTGAGGTGGAGATTCATTCCCTGAGAATTAGAACAAAGTTATATTATAAAAATCTATTTAAAGTTGCATTCCAAATCAAATTCAAAATAAATAGAATAAAAATACACACCTCTTTGCAATCTTCAACCTCTCCGACGTGTTGGTGGCATTCTCGTGGAAAATGGCAAGCTAAGGATGCAAATAATGGAGGAGATTTGGTGAGCGTGAGATGCAAACCTCAAATCTTCCTTCTCAAGCCGCGGGTTGAAGACAAAATGAGGGTTCCAAACCTAACTTTTGCATTTTATGTCTAGAAATACATTTGGCGCACGCCAAATTTGGCATACGCCAAATGTTTTTTTGACATTTGGCGTGCGCCAAAGGCCTTATTTCGGCATTTTTTTGATGTTTTTTTCAATTTGGCAACTAAATTGTGTCACATATTGGTGCACTTACCCTAGTCAGTTCAGACTATCTAAAGCCATTTTATATTTACAAATTTTCTTTAGATC